>JARHVA010000699.1:590000-615000 GCA_037957365.1 Torreya grandis | reverse complement strand
ATTTACACATATGATCATAATGACCATCAAGGATTGGTAGATATTGGTCATCCTCACAAAAATCATTCAAAGATACATTGGGTCAATGCAAATGAATAAGATCATCCAAATGAAATAAAAACTAATATATAGAAATAAATAGAATAAGATACAATAAATAAACACTAAAAAGATCAAGAACAAAGCTTACCAACTAAAAATCAAGAAAATCAAATAAGAATTCTCAAAATAGGGTTTTTAACAAAAAGGTTACAACCATAATATGACATGCATGATACATAACCTTCACAAGGGAATCCTCTTGATGAGTAAATTCCACCTTGGTAGAAATTTTCTTTATATATGTCTTCATTGCATAATTTTTTTCACATATTAAAACAATATTAAAATATTAAATAATATATTGGGAACTTACATCTTCTATTATCTCTTTGGCATCTATGTTTCATTTCATGTTTATCAATGGCATACTCAGTTACTTATACATACACATATGCGTGTCAAACATATATTTGACTATGATCTAGGCATACACAAATACATGATCCATTCATATTTTGGATGTTGGGCCTTCCCTATAATCCTATCATGTGGACATTGGAGGCATCCGATTCTTTGATCTAGATACACACAAGTTTTATGGTTCAATGATCACATTTCATTATAATGATTGTGATTACATATGTACTCACACATGCCTTTATCCATGGTTATATCTTACATAGGGTACTTGATATGAAATACACTTGAGATTTTTTCATAACACATTAGATCCATGGGATACTATGACATGTTTTTGTTGGTTTTTTATGATTTATTTTATGCACTTCCTTGAGTTTCTTGCCTTTTTATTGTATTGCTTGTTAGATAATTTGCATATTCTCCTTTTATTGTGACCCCCCATGCAAATGTATGATTTAATTGACATTTTAATATTCCATTTATTATTTTATGAACATATAAATATGGCATCCTTGATTTTATGGATGTTTGACTAAGACATGTCCCTTCAATTATGTGACATTTGGACATGCCCCTTGTTTGTAGTCTCCTTGGACCATAGCATTTTGACTTGATTTATAGTGTTCTTATATGTGTGATTTTTTTACTATTGATCTTGTATCATTACTATATATATGCTTTCATGATCCTTATCATGCATCTTTGGCCTTCATGTGATCACATTGGCTCTATACACTTTAATATTATATCTTCCTAGACATGTTCCCTCTTTATGCTACATGGTTACATTTATAGATTATATAGTTATCTTATCCTTTTGAGATGAGGTAACTACTAGTTACTATCTTTCCCTTACCTAAAAAAGAGGCATATTAGTGGGGGAATGTCATATAGGCATGTTCTCCACAATTGGCATAGTTTTTAGATACACTAGGGGAATGATTTAGAAGCTTGTTGTCCACACTCATTAAATATATGGTACTTATATCAATTTTAAAATTAAATGGAGAATATCACCTGGGTATGACTTCAAAAAATTCATATTTCTTATATTTAGTGGGGGCATGCTTTCAATCATATTATCTATACCTATTCAGTATTCAACATCTCTAGATTATAGTGGGGGCATGATTTGGAAATATGTTCTCCACATTACTACTTATATTAGTTTTCATATTTATAAATATATAGTGGGGGAATTTTTGTAATAATGTTCTCCAAACTTACACAAGTTTTTTAAATTTACCAAAGCACACAATTATATGATTCAGATTCATTTTTTTGGTAAAATTTTATACATTGGTACCATTATTATTCATAGTTTTAGCATGAGACATATGTAAGGTTTATATGTTATGAAATATGAACCTAATATTGAAAAATATAAATTAATTTCATATTTTATAGCATTCTTAGGTATTGTCACCACCCACCAATTGGAATTTTATAAACTATATTGAGCCAATCTATTACACTAGCTGGTTAACCTTTTGGTGTAGTTGAGATGATTAAATCACTCAATATTACCCAGTTTTCATATTGTACTTTATAATATCATCCATTATCACTAGTTTGATAGTGTGGGTGTTTTTTTCACTCACACTCACAAATTTATAAGTATCATTGAGTTGCATGGTTAAGCTAATCTCAAATGCTAGGTGGAAACTCCTTTTTCTCTAAAGTTGAGGCATATGCCCTCCAATCTTTCTCTCTCTCTCTCTCTATATATATATATATATATCTCTTTTGATATATTAACTTTTAGGATTTATTTATATTTGTCCTAATATTATTTTCAAAGCATTATAATTATATATATATTTTTAAATCAATTTGAAAATAGGTAGGGCAGTTACATCGACACATAGGTGTACTCTTAAAGCTTACCCTTTCAATTTCAATCTATTTTAAGTAATTTCAATCCCAAAATATATGAATTGATTATATACCATAGCATGTTCTTGGTTATAGTTTAATAACAATTAATTCTCTCAAATTGGGCATATGTAAGGATAAGGTGTGTTCTACATACCCACGTACACATTCCTTTCTTTTAAAATAGTAATTTCATTAAAAATTAAAGGGGGAAATGGATATGATATTTATAGATTATATAACACCTCAGTCTTGGACATTTGGAAAACTTTGACCTTAGTTGTTCCTCTCAGTTTTGGACCATTTGTCTTTTTTATAAATTTTTCATTTGCTTTATAGTGTGCTCCTTGTCCTATATCACTTAGTCCAACTAGTATTATGATGATGACCTAGGCCTTATAGCCTTCCCATAATGCTTAAAATGTAATTATCTTTCACATCTATAATTTATGAACTTGTACCTACTTTATTACTCCTTTAATACTAACATCTAAGACATATATGAGTGTTGTTGTTGGTGTCCTAACCTAACACAAGTGTCTAGTTCCCTAAAATCATCTAATTTTCATATAAAATGTATCATAATGGTAACCCTAAGTGATTTAATGTGAATTAACTATATAAATATATTGATATAAATACAAGATCAAACCTCATCCATTATTCCCCTAGAAACATGGGAACAATACCAAGTATTCTTACCAAAGAGTATTCAATTGAGAAATGCCTCCCTATTTCCATACTAGTTATAGTTAAAACACATCTATACATCTAAAGTAATAAAAGAGTAGCCCAAGAACCTAATTTTCCAAGTTACAAGCTAGGTCACTATTATACTTGTTTGTGCACATTATATGGTTTTCACACAATCCAACACATAAGGGATAACTAATTAAGTTTGAGTCTCTCTTTAGAGTATTGGCTAGGTAGGTAGTGCTCACAGATATATGGGTCTTTAGGTTTAGCTCAACACAATGTGCCCACTAACCCATTTTTTCCCAAATTTTATAATGAATATGAATAATTAAGGGTTTTATAGTTGATGAGGAATGACAACACATGACCTAGATCTAAATGTAATAGGGTAAAGACAAAGACAAATGAAGAAGCATCCAAGTGGTTGAATCCATTTTTAGTAGGTATTCCATAGAGTGCACTTGTGTTAAACCCATATAGTAGCATCGATGCAACCATCCTCGATGATGTTAGTGTCCATATCTCCAAAAGTGTCAAATCCAAAATATGATGACTATTATATATCTCCTTCCATTTTGATTTATGCTTGTTTCAGATCCAATACTATGTTATCATCGCAACCAACTAATTATATTACTTATTTGTCATTTCCATGCATAACTTAGTTATACTTTATATATTTATCCTATATTCAACATAATAAATTTATTGCATGTTTATATATGAGTTTAGCATTTAATTAGTTTATTGTATATTTGATTATCACCCTTATATTTACATATTATTAACCCTATTAACACCAAGTTAGGATTCCCACATCCAATTTAAGGTTAAATAACAAGTTTGAAAAAGGTTAATTTCATCTATGACAAACAATTTATATTTTTTTGATAGTAATGTGTTTTTGGATATTGTGTTGAGTAAGTTACATATGTGTGAAAGTGTGTAATGGTTGTTGGATTAAATAATCATATAAATAAGTTTAGTAGAGAGTTTATAAGAATTTTATAAGGTGTGACTAATTCTTCATAGTAGATCATTTGCCTATATGTAAGCTCTCCATTATTGAATAAAAAATAATCATTTTTTTTTTTATCATGTATTATTTTTCAATTTGTATCAGAGAAGGTTAGTATAAAGTTTGTGAAATTTATGGAGTGTTGATGATTGTAAAATGGAATCTCCAATTTGTTATTTACCTAATTCATGAAATCCACATGTGTTAATTTTCTATTTAGTTGAGATATTTTGTTTTCATAAGTTTTTTTTATAGATATATCTCAGTTATCTATGGTTGAATATTAAAATTGGTGTATGTTAAATTTTAATTAAACTTTAAAAAATATTATATACCTATTAATATTTGTATTGGATTGATGAAAATCCAATCACTGTGTACACTTATAGGATCAAAGATTTATTATTGGTCATGTAGATGGTATTGTAGTGTGTAAAGTCTTATGTTCCCTTTATGTAACAATGTCATAACCCTTTTTTCATCATGATTATGATGTGGTCTACACTAATTCCCTATTATGTACTCAATTTATCTATTTAAAATTTAATTACCCATTCATACTATGTAGTTCATAAAATTTTCTATCAAATCTTACATTGTACCTTCCTCACAATCCTTGAGCATGTGTGCCTAACATTTCATAGTCACTCAATCATGTTTTTCATCATGTATACTCCATCTGATTTCTTGATGCATTTACACTCAAGTTATGTTCGTCTACCATTGAATATGCAAATGCCTAGAAAAAAATATTTTTATTGGTATGACGTGCACAATGCAAAAAAATGGATATGTTTATGGATTTTGTTTTATATATTTTAAATTAAAGTTTGAATTTTAGTACTTTTTTAAATATTTTTTTGTATATTTATTCCTATAATTTATTTTAACTTTAGTTTGATTTTATGTTTTAATGAATAAGTGTGTTGACTTTTTAATACATTTGTATTTAGGATTTCTTTTTATTCTTTTAATTTAATGATGGGTCATATTGACAAGTTAATATTGAGTTAGTGTAAGTTTTAATTGAAAATTATTGGTATTCAATTCAATAATTTGTAGTCTGATAGATTTTTTATATTTTATTTTTTACTTTATATTATTTTATTGTTTAGTAGTAGATAATAATTTAAGAGTCCATTATTTAAATACATGTTTGGTGTTGTTGTCTTTAGATCTAGTCTAAAAAAGTCATTAATGTGTTGCCAAAATCAATAATAAAGTCAAAATTTCAAAATTTGTCCTTGTAAAAAAAATTATTGGGTGAATCATATGTCACTAGAAACATATATGCACTAAATCATCTAATACCATGAATAATGATCAATGCAATAACTAAAATTTATTTTATTTGATATTGAATGGCAATGATCACTAATAGAGACTAAAACTATACAAAATCAATGAGAAAACTAGCATTCACTATAAATAGATGTGTGTATACCCTATTGTAATAGTGCCTTATATGTGATTTTTTAGTAATAATCCCAACATTCACTAGAAGAGAAAGTGTAAATAGTTGTGTTTGAGTATGTATGTGATCACTTAAAGTAGAGGTGAAAGTGGTATGTCTATTATAATTCAAGAACTCATTAGAAGTGAAAGCATAAATAGTTGAGTTTGCATGTATATGTTTATAAATTGATGAAAAGTACACATTTGTTCTATTTTTGTGTGTATATGTTGACATAAATTTTTTGTTTCTAGTACATATAGTGTGGTTCCTATGCCTATGTGTATAATAAGGGTTGAATTTTGGAGATATAATGTTTAATAATTTACATATATGTGCACGTGTGTAATGGGTTATTGGAATAACTCATCATATAAATAATTTTAGTAGGGATTTGATAAGGAATGGCTCCTTCCTTCAAGGAGATCATTTGTATCTACATAAGCTCTTCATTACTGAATATAAATTGATCATTTTTTTATTGTGTATTCTTTTAAAATTGAAAGCTTTGAAATAATATAACTAAAACATGCCCAATGGAGGATACACCTATATAGACATCCTTTTCCATATTTTATCAAATATGAGATTAAAGTATAACACAAGCTCCATGACAACCCTCTTTATAGTAGTACAATTATCAATTAGAGATAGAGCATCCACCCCCTCCTTGAATTGAATTTGTGTTTTTATACCAAGTTGAAGTTAAATAAGAATCTTATCCTTTAAACCATTTTTTAAATTTTCCTTTAAAGAATGAAACAACCAATCTGAATACCACATCACTATTCATGATTTTATGCACTCCACATAAAAAAATTTAATGTTAAATGTTATATATAAAACTAATAAAACCATTTGTATTGAACATAGGAAGGTTTGTCAAAGTTGACTCAAGGATGAGATTTTAGTGTTGGGCTCCTAAAACACAAAGATACAAAGGCAATGACACTCGGGTTGGCCATCATAGTATAAGTTCATTATATCAATAAGGAATTGTATAAATAAGGAATAATTATTGGAAAATAATTTATTTATTTTTAATCAAAGCCAAGTCAAGGTCTGCATTTACTTGTTTTAAGTTCTTTGATGAGGAGACTCACTAGGTAATAAGAAATTTTATTCTATAATAAAATGGGTTCGAGACTAAAAAATTATCATATATTCATATAAATCAAGGGGAATCACATAGGAATTTAAAATTTAAACTCAAACCCTATCCTGTTAAGAATGACAAAACTATTAATGGTCTATTTTTTCTTGATTCAAAGCTTACCACATATTATCCATAATATGGGGAACTCTACTAGTGTGGGATTATTATTATAAAAGACCTTGAAATATAGTTGAATCTATTTCCTACTATTTTGATAATATATCTAGACTAATGCACATAAAGGGGATTTTTAGAGGGGAAAATAGAGATAAAAGTACAAAAAAAAAAGTGGTGATGCACAACTAAGGAAGTGGGAATATATCCTACCTATATGAATTTAATGATCTATAGTAATTAGGAAGGGAAATTAATGTAATAATGAAAATAAAAACACAATGGTAAGGCAAAACCCATAAATGCATTTTTACTGTTAAGGCTAGATCCAAAGGGAAGAAAAGAATGAGCCTAAATAGACTTTGTTACTTGTATGGAGTATGCACAATCACATTTTTGTTGTAATGAAATTTTTAGATATTCATACATGGGGAAAATGTAGGGCCTAATATCTAATCTATAGAATTCAAAATAATTCAAAATATATAAAATTAAAACTTTGATAAAATGAAAAAATTACATAATATATGAGAAGATATAGGTTAAAGAGAGGGAAGAGCCATAAATTTTAAGCTACCTATTATTGTTAACTAGTTTTTACCCCTAGGGTCAAAATGTCAACCTTTATAGGTGAAATTTTTTTATCATGTCTTGATATCATAGTTGAAGGTCTTTCCATGCCTTATATGGTCTCTAAAAGTTTTCACAAAACCCTATTAACATTATTTAATGTAATTTTGGAGAAATTAAGGTAAGGTCTTGCTATAGTCTTATAGTGGTATAGTCTTGGCATGGAGTGATGAGAGTTAGTAAAGAAGTTTTATAAGTCTTTAGGTGTCCTTAAAGATCATTTTATGTCTTAATCACCTTGTTATAACATTTCATGTTGATTTTTAAACGTAAAATTTATTTTATAGACTTTAAGGTAAGAATAGTGAAGAAAAAAGGGTGATTTTGATAACTTTCATGAATGCTAAATCTTTCAAATGCCAATGATCCATAAAAGACACTTTCCAAGGACCTTAGAGTAGTAAAGTAACTACCACACCTATAAGCAAGTTAATAATATGTTAAAATCTTGAATTTAAATGCCTTAGAGGGGAGTTTTTGCACTTGTACGAAAATATGGACTCAGCTTCTAGGTGTAATTGGTTTAATATCATCACTTAATATATCATAGGTAATTTTTCAGATTTTTATTAGGTTTCAAGTCTAATATATGCATGAAACTATCTCTCTCTTCTATCACTCTCTTCACATGCTTATGAAAGTTATTTTTAGATGCATGGTATAGGTCGTATAGTTGGATTTGGAGGATAATATTTTGAAAAAAGTTGAGGACCCATATGTAATGAAAATTAGTGTCATTGGTACTTTAATTTAGTACCTTAAATTTATGAATAATTGCTAAAGAGATAAGGTGCTTTTCTTAGGCTTAAATCCTCATATACTAAGTTGTGTACGATTTCAATTCAAGTTTGAACTCGTTGGTTGAATGGAATATATTTTAAAAGATCGTTATAGGTCTGAAGAACCATTATACACGTTAATTCACCATATTGGCACGTCTAGGAAGCCATTTGGCAAGGAAAGCTACTCTCTTGCACAATTTACAAAGTGAGCATCATAGTTGCTATTTATTCAAGGGTTTGAAACCTTTTGAGGGGTAAAATGAATCTATTTAATTATGTTTAAACTCTTTTTAGTGAAATTACAAGTCCAAAATTAGTTTCATTATTTACTCCAACATATCTTCTTCATGCAGCATGCCTGATCCTAGTCTTGAAGATTATGTTTGACTCTACTTGCAAAGATGTTTCCAAATGTTTTTGTCTTTTTTAGTCAAGTTCACCTAGATATAATTATCTCATAATATGATATGAAAAAATTTAAAAGGTGAGGATCCAAGTGAATTTTTTCTCAGGCTTATCAGATCAAACCTATACTATTTCAAGTTCTCAAACATAAAGAATGTAGACCTACAGGTCTATTACTTTAAAGAAAAATTGTTTTAAATACAAGTCAAATCTAGTTTTGAATTCATGAGTTGAAGGTAATTTTATTATTTCAACACTTAGAGTAGTTTAATGAAACATTAATGAATGAAGAGACTTCTAATTATCATATACAAACCTTGCATATTAGATGACTTCATGAATGGACCTATGCATACAAATGAGTAATTTGAGATTTGTATGACATTATTAAGAAGTCTACATACTTTTTGAAATATGAAAATAATGAAAAAGAGTAGATATAATATTAAAAAGTCAAAAACTCAAGAAGTTTCTTTAATATTCACTTAGTAAAAGGCAAACCTATAGGTTCTAAACCTATAGGTCCTCATTCTGACCAAAAGAGTTAATTATAGTCAAGAAAGAAGATGTTTTTGAAACATGAATCAATGAAATTTTTTAAAAAGAAAAATATTATGAAGACTCTTATGTTATTAGAAGATTGAAAGGTGAGAAGACTAATGTCCTCAACACTAAGGACATCTATAGACCTAAATATTTATATAGCCTATGTGTAAATACAAGAAGGCCACTTATCATTCCATAAGCCAAAGCAAAGGGTAATTTTGGAGATCTAGTTAAGGTGTCAATCAAAGTTTGAAAATTATATCCCACTTAGAGTAGAAGAGAATCTTTAAAATATAAACACTTGTATTCAAAGACCTAATAGAGTAGTTTCAAACTCTTTTTTTTATTGTAACTCCTTTTGGACACTTCTCTCTCTCTCTCTCTCTCTCTCTCTCTCTCTCTCTCTCTCCTCACCTTCTCTCACTTTTTCTATATATTGGGCCTTAATTAGCTACGTTTTGATCTTCCACCTAGGTATGGTGAAGCCTTACCTATTTTTATCCTTTGATAAATAAAGAATAACCTAGTTTTACCTTCTTCATGATTTGGTTTTAATATGTATACTTGACTAGTTGATCTTGTTAAGTGATATTCTTGCTTCCTTGGCGTGATTGTCTTTGTTTAGCATTTATGTTTAGTTTGGAATTATTTTTATAGGTCTATTAAAATTTTCAAATAGAGTGTGTAGAGTTTTAGTGAGTTATCTTTCTATTAATGTCATGTCATGACCTCTTAACTAGTCCTCCTAGCTCAATCTTGCTTCACAAACCTTTATGAGAAACATTAATGTAGAGATACCATGGTAAATTATAATAGTGAATATTCATTAATTCATAAATATTTTATTTTTGTATTTTTGTTTTAGTGAATTTTTAAGGTCAGTAGAAGGGATAAGATCACATAAATTTTAGGGATATAAATTATTTTGTGGTTAGCTCACCAACCATTTATATAATTATCTTAAATTACCCTTTAATTCACCACTTATATACCCTTGACCCTCGATATCAAATAAGGTAACCAAAAAAACCCAAACTAAGGAACCAGATGGTGATACCAAATAGTGAAAATCAATAATGTTGATTAAGGGAGTCAAATGATAGTGATAAAAGATAATACCTTTGATATTTTTGAACTAAAGTGCTAAGAAGTAATGTTGAATGGTATAACAAATGATATAACCAAATAGAACTATAAGAACATTCTCCAGAGTTAAAATTGAAGGGCATGGGAAGAAGGAAAATAAAAAAATCAAGGACTATATTCCCAAACCCTACTAATACAAGTCATAAAATAATAAGGAAACCAAGGTTGAAACCTTGAAATAAAGAAAACCATTAAATGTACCTCACCTGTTGAAGGATACCGAAGTGACTTTCCATGGAATGTAAAAAAAACACTACCTGTACACCTTTACATTTTCCTAGCTATCTTATAGAAACAAGAAGTTCACATTTTGTTAAAGGAGAGATTTTTGAATATGAAAAGAAATAAAATTTACAAGGGGTTTATAAGGGGAATTCAAATTCCATGCGTCAAGAATTATAAAAAATGATAGTGCGTCTTCAAGTATTGTCTTTGTTTTAAAAAAAGATGATAAAAAAAATATTAAATCAGGAACTGGTCAAGCTACCTATGATAACCATGTCATGGATCCAATGGATAACTTTAGAATCCATCTAGAATCATGTGATCTATCTAATTTTATTTTTGAGAATGTCTATTATGAAGATGAAAGGTGTGATTTATATGATAGGGATAATTAACAACAAGAGATGGTAATTGAATAATGATCAGTCAATAAAAATGATGAAATCCTTTATGACAAATATTGAATAGTTGCATAGAATTTAGTATTAGTGACCACCATATAAAGAGCCAAACCAAGATGAAGAATTTAGAGAGAACTCTTAGTACATGGAAATTTTAATTTAGTGGATATTTATGTTGATGCATTAATCATCACAAATGATCTTGGGAGAGCAATTTATATAGGAAATCAATCTCATCCTCATAAATTTAATACCAAATACACTAATATGATGGTAATCCTTAATTTAAAAAATCCATTGTAAAATTAGATTTATATAGTCTGTAATGGATTTCTTAACATAAGGCTTGCCATAACACTAGTGAATTTGGTATTAAATTTGTGAGGATGAGATCAATTTACTATAAAAAATGCTCTCCCAAGATCATTATTGATGATTGATGCATCAACACAAATATGAATTGAATGAATATTGAAATGTACTAAGAGTTCTCTCTGAATTCCTCAACTAGGTTTGGCTCTCTATATGATGGTTTCTAATCCTAAATTCCATGCAACAAATCAATCTTTATGTCACCAAGGGTTTCATCTTTTTATTAACTGATCATTATTTAATTACCATATCTTGTTGTTCATTATCCTTATCATCTAAATCATGACCCATAGATTCACAATAGACATTTTCAACCATTTTTTATCTATTTCAGATGATTCAAGATATATTCTAAAGCTATCCAATGGATCTATGACATTGGTTACCAAAGGCATCTTGACTAGTTCCTAATTTAATCTTTTTCATATCATCTTGTATAAAATAATGGAAATACTTGCAGAGGTGGCACCATAATATTTACTAACTCCTAACACATGGAATATAAATTTTACTTATAAACCCCTTATAATTTTGGTTTCTCTTCATATTTAGAAAGCTCATCTTGAACAATGTGAACATATTATTTTTCCAAGATATAGCCAGTAAAATCTACAACAGGGCATCAACACACAAAATTGCATTTAAAAATCCAGTCATCATATCATGTATGCATCTAGTAGTGGTTATTGTAGATTATTCAAACTATACAGGATTGGCATTGTGGTAAGTTGTTCAAAACATATTTCTTACCATGGTGAAATATTATGGGTGGGGTTGAAGGTAGATGATAAATATAATCTGAAAAATGAGGACTGAGGGTATATTTATAGGACTATGGAGGTGACTAGGAAATTCGGTAGTAGACCAACAATAATGGTAACCTAGAAGCTTAGTCCAAACTCACCATTTAACACAACCATCTGGTGCAATCATTTATCATAGTCGTTTAGCATAGTCATTCGATATATCCATGTGGAATAGTCACATGATATATACATCTAGCATAGCCATGTAGTATAGTCATTTGAGACAACCATTCTATAGATGCATTAGATGCAGTTAAATATTTATATGGTAAAAAAATAGCATATTTTCTCTCCTTTGGAATCAACATAGATTCACCATCATCCATAGAGGATTATCCAAAGCTATGATTCAAATTTCTTGAGATTCACCAAATATTTCCAATAGGTTATCCAATAAGGCCTATTAAAATTAACCCTAAGAGATGTAGATTTGTATTAGTGTCATGTGTAGGTTATTATCTTGTTTGAAGTGAAATTACATCTAGCTAGTAGTGATCAAATATATTTGGTGCATCACATCCATTAGAGTAGGTTTCTATCCATTTTCCTAGCAAGTGTTAGATCATAAGTGATCCATCAAGGGGAACTATCCCCTTAACCTATATATTTACCTCTCCAATAGGGTACCTACAACCTTGGCATGTTTCCATGTTGCGTCAAATTTAGAAGGCTTGAATTACCTCCCGAAGGGTGAAAATTTTATTGATAATAATTTTGGCATGCCTAGTCAGACTAATTTCCAAAGTTGTGGAATAATTTTTAGTTTTTCTCTTGTACCTATTAGCCTTTAGATGCATTAAAAACATTAATGGGAATTTTTTTAATGATCAATTAGTTTTAAGAACCTAGTCATTAATTTAAATTAAGTTGTGTTTCATTTTATTATCTTGATGAAGTTTTTTTGGCTAAGTTTGAGATGAATTTAAGTTCCATGTAAGGTTATGAAGTATCTCATCCCTATGTTCATACATACCATCCTTTTTATATTCCTTATCAAACTTTTCATGAGTCACATTAGTCCTATATTTAACTTACATTCCCTTTACATTACTATGATGTTGTATATGACTAACCTTCTCAAGCTCAAGATGTTCCTAGCCAACATAGTTACTCCTCTAACTAATACATTTCAAGTTTGAAGCAAATTATCTTAGGATATGAGAGGTACATTTTAGAACTTAATACAAAAATATCATATGGTTAATATATCCCTATTATCCTCATTCATTCATGACATGATATATTCTTTAAAACTAATGAAAGAGTAATGGGCACATATTGAGAGAGAAAATAAGCAAAGCTTCTCAAATGAGATGATGGATGTAAGTGGTATTATTCGAAACCTTGAGGATAAGCTAATAATTCATAAAATGTATTAGGTACAACTCCATCAACCTTATGTATCTTCATAAATACCACCTCATCCCTCATATATGCCATCAATTCTTCCCCAAGAGACCAATCTAAGTGAACTTCCAAGTGTTCTAAGTCCTTCATTGGTTCCTCAAAACTTAGCTTCTTGGAATTCACTCCAAGATGGTATTCAAAATAAAAAGGATTTTTTTTTTAGTATCCCAATGTTGAGAACAAAAATTTTACTTCTCTTCGTCAAGAACCCCCTAATAATACTTTCAATATTCCAAGATGGAATTAAGTGGTGAAGTCATGGAGTGATCAAGGTGAGACAAGTATATAATAAGGAGTTAAAGTCAAAGAATAATATAAACCTATTAAATTATCTCAGATCCCTCCTCAAGAGTCACACTTTACTTCATACCAACCCTCTTGTGTCCACTAACCTCATGAGGTCACTAACCACCTTCAAGAGAATATATTCTAAGTAGGTAAAGATAAATAAATAAAAAATATGGATTTGAAGATGAAAGGATTTGAATCAATCCAAGATCATGGGATGGAGGTCAAATAAAACATTGAGCTTATTCAAAACCCATTACACTCTCTCCAGGTACCTCAAACTATTCAATATTAGAGCTCTATTCAATAAGATATTCAAAATAAAGAGGTCTTAATGAAGAAGTGTGTAAATTAGTTTATAGCTATAGAAGATACTCAAGAAGGCTATGAAAAAAATGAATCTCTTATTGAAGAGAATGCCCCTTCCATTGCCCAAATCAATTTGATAAATATCCAAGAGTTCTTTCAAAAATCCTACATATCCAATAACCCAATTTTCAAAAATACTCATTCCATTCCCAAGCCCACTCATGACCCATTCACCATAATTTATACTCCCTCTATAACTCATAAACTTGCACATCACCCTCCCACCACATCCCTTCTTAAATAGGAACCTATCCTATGGGAGGTAAGTTAAGATAATCAAGCTATACTTGTAGTTGGTGAAGATGATTCAAGTTTATATGATGAATAAATAACCATTGGTACTCCCCTTGGTGAAGATAAACACAAATCAATCTTTTTTAATGAGGAAAAAGATGATATTGATGAGGTTGTAGTTTTCGATGAAGAGAATGTTAATATTAATAATTTAGCCAATGAAAAGGTGGATCAAGACATGGAATAAATGGATTTTTATAGTAACATTATATTGATCAAGTTTTTTGAGTCTCATGATCAAGTTCAAATATATGTGAAGGACATGTGGTAGACCTATTTACACATGTTCAAATAATATGAAGGTTTTGAAATGTTAGCACCTCTAGGAGAGCAAAATTAGGTTGTTAATGAGGAATGTAAAGTTCTTAATGATAAAACATGTCTTAAATAACACCACCAAGAGTTTCAAGTCCATTCTAGACTAATATATGATGACTTTAACACTCTTGAAGATGATCAAGAAACTAAATTTGAAAAACCAATAGAGGCTAACGTTGTTGATGTCTTCATGAACCAAGTGGACTTATGGAATACATATTAGGAAGTTTACAATGAACTTGACACTCTTCAATATCCTATATCCATTGTTAGACACATGGTGGATGTTTTAGAGGATATCTTCCCTCTTGAAGGATAAGATAACAATATTTAAGGTACTAAGTTTGAAGTTTCTCCTATGAGCTAAGAGATGGCCATGTTTAAGATAGACACAAGCACCAAGAGGCATCATGAGGAGTTTTAGCCATATGATGAGTTCAAATTCATAGGGGATTGGTTTTTGGTCAACACTTCACTTTAGAACATGAAAATATGGTTAGAAAAAAAGGATAATATGAAGTCAACGGAACCAAGGCTCAAAAGGTAGCTTGCTTCATGTCATTATTCATCTTATATAGCAAGAGTTTATCCCATATTCCCCCTTAATAAATGAGGAAGAAGTTATTTTTAGTTTAGTTTTATATAGTTAGTTTGCATTATTACATTTTGTGCTCCCTAAGTGCTTGACAACACATGTGTGTGTCTTGTTGTTTAATTTGTGTCTTTTTGTCCTTGTTTGTGTGTGTTTAAAGGTCAAATCAACTTGTCTTGTCATGGTCAAGGTCTAGTCATGTCTGAAACTAAATGAAAGTGACTCCATTGTCTAATTTAGGATAAGGGTATTGGTCCATTTAACATATAAGGTATCCTACCCTATGAATTGCCAAAATTTTGACCCTTAGGGTCAAAAAGTCAACCCCTATAGTGAATGATTTCTTTCTATGTATTTATATCCTAGTTCAAGGGTCATGCCTTATATGGTCTCTAAAAGTCTTGATAAAACCTTATTAGCATTATTTAAGGTAATTTTGGAGAAATTAATGTAAGGTCTTATTATGGTCTTGTCATAGAGTGATGAGAATTAGTCAAGAAGTTTTATAGGTCCTTATGTGTCCTTAAAGATCATTTTATGTCTTAATCACCTTTTTATAACATTTCATGTTGATTTGGAAACTTTAAAGTTCTTTTGAAGACTTTAAGGTAAGCTTAATGAATAAAAAAGGTGATTTTACTAACTTTCATCAATCTTAAAGCTTTTAAATTCCAATATTATATAAAAGACACTTTATAAGGACCTTGGAGTCGTTAAATAACTGCCACACCCATCAACAAGTCAAGAAGATTTTGGAATCTTGAATTTTAATACCTTAGAGAGGCATTTTGGCACTTGTATGGACTTGCGAACTCATCTTCCATGGGAAAATGGTTTGAGAACACCCCTTCATCTTCCATGGGTTATTTTTGTCCCTTTGGATTAGGTTTCAATTCCAATATATGAATGAAAATTTCTCTCCATCACTCCCTTCACAAGCTCATAAAGGCTATTTTCATATGTATGGTACAAGTAATAGAATTGGAGGCCAAGATTTTGACTAGAGTTGGGGAACCCTATGGGATTAAAATTAGTGGCATGTTTTATTTGATTGATATCCTTATATTTATGAAAATTAAACCACTAAGGACCTAAGGTGATATTTTTAAGATTAAATCCCCACAAGATGAGTTTTGTGCAATTACAATGCAAGTGTGAAATTGTTGGCTGCATGAAATAAATTTTAAAATATCCTAAGAGGTTTTAAGAACCATTATACACCCTCTTTCACAATATTATAACGTTTGGGAAGCCATTTGGCAAGGAAAACTACTCTCTTGTATAGTTTATAGAATGTTTGTCATAGTTCTGATTTGTTCTATGGTTTGAAACATTTGGAGGTGTGAAATGAAGATCTATTATAATTTTTATACTCTTATAAATGAAATTAAAAGTCTATAAATGTCTTAATTATTTAGTCCAACATATCTTATTCAATCAACATTCATGATCTTGGTCTTGAAGACTGTGTTTGACTTTGCTTGTAAAGGTGTTTCCAAATGTTTTTGTCTTGTTTTGTCAAGCTCACCTATAAATCATGATCTCATAATATGATATGAATAAATTTTAAAGGTGATGATACAAGTGAATATTATTTCAAGCTCATGATATCAAACCTACACTATTTCAAGTTATCAAACATAAAGAATGTAGATCTATAGGTCTAAAGACCTATAAGTTTGTGTTTTAAAGAGAAAATATTTGAAATACAAATCAAATTTGGTTTTAAAGGCTTAAGGTAATGGTAATTTAAGTATTTAGACATGTTTATTAGTTTAAGGAAGTGTGAATGAATCAAGATACTACTAATTCTCATACACAAACCTTGCATATGAGTTGACTTCATGAATGGACCTGTGCATACAAATGAGCAATTTGAGATTTATATGGTGTTAGTAATAATTATATATACTATTGGGAAGATGAAAATGATGGAAAATACAAAATATAATATCAAAGTGTTAAAAATAAAGAAGTTATTTCAATAGTGACTTCGTAAAAGGTAGACATACAGGTTCTAAACCTATAGGTCCTCATTCTGACCAAGAGAGCTAATTGAAGTCAAGGAAGAATAGGTTTTGAAACATGAATAAATGTAATTATGTGAGAAGACACATATTATTAATACTCTTATGTTATTTTAAGATTGAAATGTGAGAATACTAATGTCTTAAACACTAAGGAGGTCTATAGACCTAGACATTTATATAGCCTATGTACAAAGATAAGAAGGCCATTTGTCATTACACAAGCCAAGGTAAAGGGTAGTTTTGGAGAATTAGTCAAGGTGTCAAGAAAAGTTTGAAACTTATATGCCACTTGGATAAAAATAGAATATTAATAATAATAGCACTTGTCTTTGAAGACCTAATATGGTAGTTTTCAAACTCCTTTCTTGTTCTAATTTCTTTTGGACACTTGTCTCTCTCTCTCTCCCCTACGCCCTTCTCTCCTTTTTATATCACTTTATATATAAATTGGGAATTAATTAGATAATTTTATATCCTTCACCTAGGTATGATGAATCCCTGCCAATTTTATCCTTTGATTAATGAAGAATATCATGGTTTTGCCTTCTCCATGGACTAACTAGTTATAATATGCATGCTTGACTAGTTGATATTGTTAAGTGATAATATTACTTACTTGGAATAATTGTCATTGCTTAACATTCATGTTTAGTTTGGAATTATTTTTACATGTCTCTTTAAGTTTCTAAATGGAGTTTTGAGGGGTTTAGTCAGTTATATTTTCATTAGTGTCATGTCATGACCTCTTGACTAGTCATCCTAGCTCAAGCTTGATTCACAAACCTTCTTGAGAAACATTGATGTAGAGAGGTATGTTTGGATTAGTATCATGTGCAGGTTAGTATATTGTTTGATGTGAAATTTTAGTTGGTTTTTAGTGATCATATATATTTTGTGCATCACCTCCATTAGAGTATGTTTCTCTCCCTCTGCTTAGTAAGTGTTAGAGTAGTGTTTGAGCATAAGTTCATCAAGGGGAACTAGCCCCTTAAATTAGAGATTCACCTACCCAATAGGGTACCCAAAAAATTGATGTATTTCCATGTTGCATCAAATTTGGAGGGCTTGGACTACCTTCAAAAAGGTGCAAATTTAATTGATAATAATTACCATATTTTTTAAATTTCCCCCTTGTTGTAGCTTCATCTTGATTTGTATTAGATATATAAATGTTATTAAGATTATCCCATGTTACCCATACTTTCTTAGATAGTTTTTCTACATCAAATCTAACTTTACATACATACATACATTCATACATGCATACATGCAACATACATCCATCCATCCATCCATCCATACATACATATTAAAATAAGAGGAGACTTATTTTCTATGTTTCAAATCATGGTGAGATCCATTTTAATCTCATGTAACTTATTCTTTTCATTTTAAAAATGATTTAATAGATCATGAACTATATTTAAAAATAAAATAAGATTTTTAAAATTTAAAATACTCTCATAGTTTTTATTTTTAAATTTATGAGCTCACTAATTTAAGTATTGGGGTGATCTAAATATTTAAATTTAAATTTAAATTAATCCCATTCACATTAGATAAGTATTTGAAGCTTAATATATAATATTTTCCATAATAAAAACTAGACTGGTGAGCCTAATGTGATATTTTTTAACATTATGTTAGGTGTATTTTATTGTACTTATATTATTGTGATAATATTTAACTTTAAAATTTTTGTTGTTGAAATAACTCAAAATTATTTATATTATGTCCATCTATTCTATGATAAATAAAATATTACTTCCACAATTGATGTGATAATAGACCCAACTATCAGTGTTTATTGGAAGACATGGTGATCAAATTCTTGTCAAGTAATATTTAAAATATAGTACTTGGATTTTTCTATACACCAAATACTTATGATTTTGTATCATGGTATCTGTAAGGTCATGTTTTCAAAAAATTTACTTTTTTGATAATTTTTTTCATGGAAATTGGATATTCATTATTATACATTGTATAATATGCAGTGCATCTTGTGACTGAGTCATACTAGATCGGAATAAATGTTTCCTCTATGGAACCTTTATTGTGAGATATTATTTTTCATGAACTGATAGTGTAATAATAATTTACATTTATATATTCATGATTTATTAGAAGGGTTTGATTTCCTTTATATAGAATATTTTATGCATGAAGGAGACCTTGTAATTTATAAATCATCACCATGTCTTAATAATCTCAACTATATCTTGGGCATCTACATGTAATGTTTATATGAGATAGGTAATCATATATATTTTAGGTAGTTTCATTGTCGTCATCATCACTATCATCCTCCATAATTTTTTTAGTAGGATCTTTTGTATTGATGAAGAAAGGAAGATATGGTATCTTCTTCTTTTGTGATTCAAACATATGCAATGATTATTTTAATGCATCTTCATTAAGTGAGATATTTTTTAGTTGAAAGGTTATTGATAATATTTTATTGACTCTCTAACTTCATATTTATGTATTCATTATTACATTATGACCTCTAGAATAGGTATTATGGAAGAATAAATAACATTTATTGTAGTATACAATTTTCATTAGGTTTAGATAATTTTTGACACTTGAAAGGTTTATTATCCATATAAATTGTATGAAAACACACCTCATGTACTAATTTTAAACATTATCATAAGTTGGATGGTGTAGATAACTAAAATTATCCACTCCATCATTACTAATTTCATCATTATTTGGCACTAATTATCATCATACCTAAGCACATTAGTATCATTATCTTAACATCCTCCTTTAAATTTGACTTAATGAAAATAAACTTACACATTCACCACATCATCCTTTACATAAATTAATCATCCACTCATCATCATACTTAACCATTTAACAAATCCTCACATTATTAAGGAATTTCATATTCCTTGTTACCTACCCTCAGCTTCCCCCAACAACAATCCTAACAAATCACATTCCTAATTCCCACCTAAATCCTCATTAATTATGTTAAACCACATATAGAATATATTAATATATATTGAGCCCATCACCATCCTAATATATATTCTTATAGGATTTTTTAATTCCTAAATTTCAACTACCAAATCCTCCCATCAAATTTGAGCTATTGATCAAAATCCTCCATGGCTCAATCATAGCCATTGATCCTTTCCATGTGGATGTATATATTGAGCTACACCCCCATTTAAAACATTATATATATATATATATATATCCTCAATTCTTGAAGATTTGCCATCCTTGCATCTAAGATATCCATCAACCATTCCCAAGAAATAAAACATTATCATCTTAAGTTCAAATGAAATTAAGAACCAATCAAGAGGAATCACACAATTAAGCATGAAGCATCTACTCATCTCTTAGATAACATCCGCACATCAAGGAGGAGGTCTTCAAAAGTGAATTTGAGGTATAAATTATGTATTCCTTATTTTGTTTACATTTTGAATATTTGTTCTTTATGATCAATCAAAGGCATAGTGATTAGATTCAAGTGGAATATTTTGAATGTGAATTTTCATATTTTTTTACTCAATCAAATAAGTTTGTTTTGAAATTAATGGAAATTTGGATGATTTTGGGCTCATTGGTCATTCTAATATTGATTTCAATGATATCTTGATCAAGTGATGCAGAGCTAATTTGTTCATATCTTAGTTCCTTTAAGAGGTTTTCATCAATAGATAATTTATGATATTATACAATTATTTGATTTTGATTTCCCGATAGTGAGTCGAATGATTTTTCATTAAGGAACTTTAATTTTTTATTTTATTGACTATTTTGATTTAGATTTATAACACCTAAGGAAGTTTTCACTAAGGGATGTTATTTTTTATTTAGCTGATTATTTTATTTGATTTTCATTTATTTTTGAATCAAATATGATCTATTTATTATAATCTATTTATTGGATACTCTCTAGTATCCCCATGAATTATATAATTAATGTATCACTATTGAAGGAGTCCAATGGTGTGTGATTATATCAGTCCCAATTGATGGTTATGGGAGATTTAATTCTAGGATAGGGGAAAGGATTATTTATGTGAAAAGGATTAGGGATATTTATGAAAGGATTGGTGATATCTATGAAAGGATTAAGGGCATACTTATCCTCATAGAGGCTACTAGGAGGAATTGTTTCTATGTCAGCAAAAAATTTGTCAAGAACCAAAAAATAATCACTAATGTCTTTAGGAGGTGTATATCTATTGTCATACAGTCTTCATTATATCATAGATGTTTATGATGAATCTCATTTTGATGATGATGTTAATGTTTATTTTCATGATGATGTTGATCTTTATGATAATGATATTAATGTGAGTGTTGATAATGATTCTAAAATTTATTTGCATGATGATGTCGATCTTGACATGGATGACATTAATGTTATGATACTACCAATATAAGATGTTGATTCTAATTTTGATTATGATGGTGTTATTTATGTAGGTATTCATGTTGATGTTGATGATGCTAATGTTTCTTTGATGATACTAATAAATGATGTTTGTATTATGGATTTAAGGAGGGCTTATTAGATGAAAATTTCCACAAGTACCCTTTTCATTTTTTTATTGTTGATAGAGGCTTTAAGATGAATAGATTACTATAAATGGGGGAATTTGTATGATAGATATTAGATGGAATATAAATCAATGATGAGTAATTCAAGTATGGGTTTGTTAAAGGCTAGTGGGATAAAGATAGGCTCATCAAAGATGATTTATTTTAGAGTAGGTGCATAGTCACATAATGAATCATAAAAAAAACTCATTAAAGAGGGTTTAAACAAAGATAGGTTAATAATATTGATCTATGTTTATAAATGGAAGTGTTTGATCATGATCTAGAAAAGAATATTAGTATATTCCTTCCTACTTACTCTCAAATGTGGATGCATATAATTTTATTTTTGTATTGATGTTGCCATGATTGACCAAATATTAGATGTAAATTATGAATATGAGGCATTTATTAGTATAATATCCTTAGAATTTTTGGCAATAACAATATTTACTCTCTATACTAAGAGGTCTTAGGTTTAATCAGATCAAAAATCTTGGTGTAGAGATATGCAACTAGATTTTTTGTAATTAATTGGTAAAATATGGCTTCCAAGGATTCATTGAAAGGAGTATATTATCTCTGTTCAAGTATTTTTGGTAATGTGGGAGCATTTGATTATATATCAAATTATTTTCCTTGGTGTATCAATGGTAGGAAAAATATGGAGATTATATTTGCCATGGCTTAGGGACCATATTGGTATTGGATAAACTTGCCAAGATAAGTTTTAATTTGCTAATGTGATGGCCAAGATTGTAACTAGTGGAATGGGAGGTCTAATTAGAATTGGATGGCATGGATGTTAGGGGTAGGATGATTTTTATGATTGGTCTCACTTAGGATGGAATTTAGGTTTATGGGATCAAAATTTGTATGAAGTCAATCACCCATTTTAAGAGTTTCAAAAGGATGGTATCCTTATTTTTATTAATGTCTTGTTTGATTTGAACAATATCCAAATCTATTTTGTAGGTTATGGATTGAAATGGAAGAAAGTATGGTTGTTGTGATTCGTCAGTCCCAAATGATGGGGTAGGAGATTGAAAAAAAATTATGAAATGGTAGTTAGATATTTGGATGAGATGGATCAGATTAGAATTTTGGATTGTTTGATGAAGGATATATATTTTTGATTTGAGATTTATTATATTGATTCAAGTTTGATATGATAGATTTGTATTTTTTTGGATTTTTTGATATGTGGATGTTAGATTGTTTGATGGATATTTGGATGAATTTGATCAAAGTAGATTGGTCCTCTATATGAGTTGTCTAGATTTATATTGATTATGATATGGTTAACCTTTGAACATTGATGGATGATAATCTTGGTCAAAATTTAATATTGGTGTTTGATTGATCAATTAGTGTTGTTTGTATGTAACCCTATATAATGGTTTGATTGGACTTGATGTTGTTTTCAAGATTATGACTATCTTAAATGATTGGGTTTTTTTACAACCTTATATGGGGATTGATTTTATGGAATAAGAAAACCTATTTGTATATTTTATTGCCTTACGATGTATTATATTATTATTTATCTCAAGTGATGGATGACTCTAGTTTAGTTGTATAAAATGGATACTATATTGAATTAAGTGGATTATTGTATTAAACTAAGTGGATGATTGGATTGGATTAGATATGGGATATTTGTATTGGTTGATGAGGTGATTCAACTTTGATTAGGATTTAGGATTTTATGAAGCTTATGATATTGGTTGTGATATGTGAGAGGGTTATCTCAATGTGGATTAAGGCAAGCTGATGGTTGGATTTTTTACTTTATGTGATTGGGGATGATTAGTTTTTATTTGCATGGATGAAAATATAGGTTATGTTATTAATAGTGGCTTGATAATTAAATGATCAAATTGTATTATGTTTAAGATTTTGACATGTTGGGTTTAGATCAAAAATGTTTGTCAATATGTGTTTGTATTAGGGGGTGTGCATGTAATTTTTTATGGTGAATTACGGTGTGGTTAAGGGATATTTTTTTATTTTGAGGGTGGATAAGGTGTGGTTAAGATATATTTTGTTGGTTTTAGGGTGGATAAGGTGTGATTTAGGTGAATGTAGGGGATGCTGATTTATATTTTAAATGGATGTTAGATTTGGTTAATAAGGTGCTTGATAGGGTTTTCAAGCTTGATCAAGTCTAGGATTTTAAAAAAGCTAAGGTTGGATATTGGTTATGATGGTGTGATCAGGATTTATCATATATTGTATGAATTAAAGAAATTTAATTGTTTGGGTCCTTTGGAATTATATTATGGGGCTGATTGGGTTGATGGATGTTAGGTGTTAATAAGCTTAGAGTATGGCATTTTTTGGCTTGGGTTATTAACATAATAACTAGATTGGACTCCATTTTAGGATGTTAAATTTTTTAGATTGTATGAAATATGTTGGTTAATGTATTTTTGGATCAAATTATGTTGATATGCATTTGGATAAGGGGGTTTTAATTAAGGATTTCTATGTGAAAGTTGATTTTAGATGATGGATGTTGATGTTATATCTGATTTTGGATTAGGTTGATTTATGAATGTTGATGTGGATGTTGTTTGATGTATGATTTTCCCCTATTAATCTCATATTTTAATATTATTTTTATATAAAATTATTTAGATATATTTCTCTATTTTTTTCCTTGTGTAATAAGACTAAAAAAATCATGATTTTGTTTTGCTAATTTATCCCAAACAAGGCTAGTAAAACATGGTTCTATTTTTGCTTGGATCACTAAAATTTTGAAAACTTATCCCTCATTCATATATAATTGTAGATAAATCACTATCAAATTATGAAAAAATGAAATATATTAACAAGAAACATTTTTAGAATAGGCCTTCGAAATTACTCTTGAACTTGACTTAATTGAACTTTTGAGAATCAACCTTATGCAACTAGTTTTATTTATTTCAATCTAATTCTAATGACATTAAAAATTATTGTTTTTATGGTTAGGGGATATTTTTCATCTTTTTTCATGGTTTGGTTGAACTTTTAGTCACTTTTATTCCATAAA